>WHWC01000260.1:0-45791 GCA_019426215.1 Buddleja alternifolia
GGTCGGACGTTGCAGATGGTACTTCCAGCCCAGCCGCATTGAAACGCCTAACGTATACCTATAGGATCTCGTCTCCTCTTTGCTTTAGGTTGAACAAACTCAGAGGAGTTTTCTCTTGCAGCTTGCTACTAGCAAATTTGTGCAAGAACTTCGAGCTAAATTCTGAGAAGGATCCAATGGATCTATCAGGAAGTTGGTTGAACCATTGCTGTGGAGATTTGGCGAACGTGGTCAAGAAGACCCTGCATTTGATAGCATCGGGATACCTATGCAGCAGAGCATAATTTCAAAAAGTATATAAATGATCTTCTGGATCTGTTGTTCCTTCATAGGGTACAATGGAAAGAACCCTGAAATCTCTTGGCAATTACTCCCTCATGATGGATTATGTGAATGGAATCCCTCAATCCATTTGGATCTTGCTTCCCATCAGTTTGCGTTCTATTTCTTCCATTCGCCTTGCTATGAGCTCCATCTGCTCTAGCTTTTCCTTTACTTTATCCATCTTGCCGAGGTCAGCCCAGTTGGATATGGCATACACAAAGTTGTTAGCATCATCCTCTAGATCTTTATCACGCCTATTGGTAGCCCGATATTGGCATTTCTACAGGTCATCTTTCCCAGGTATGTCGTGGTGCGAGTGCTGCATCGACTGATGCAGTTCCTCATCATGTTTTTGCTATCTCTATAGTTCAGGTCTGGGTGTCCAACCTGCTAGATCATCCTCATCCTCCAGGTCTAGGCAACGAATGTGACGCTCCTCTGGAGCCAAGTACTTTTTCTGAGGTGCAGTGCCTCCTTTCACTCCTTCCTCTTTAGGACATTCCGGCTTTTTAGCACGTTTTCTTGAGTTCCCATCAGGGGTGACGTCCTTAATACCCCCAACCTCCACGTTTCCAACTTTGGACGGTCCTTTTTGGGGAAGGGACGCGAAATCATCCCTACGTGCACGATCTGCCACACCAGCAAGTTTAAAGTCTACTACCTTGGTGACAACCTTGTCGATGACTCCTTCTAGCCTTTGGACTATGAGATCCATGCTCAGCACACTTTGAGGGGAAACATTATTTCCCTCCACCAGGCCTTCCGGCGAGTTGTCTATCATCGGATCTTGCAAGTCGTTCGCCAAGCGCCTCACTAGGTGCACTGGCGTCTCAGGCGAGGATATCATCGCCTTCTTCCCTCTCTCGACATTTTCATCTCCATTTCTCATTCCATGATGGTCCCTTCTGCCATTAAAAATTGTTACAGTAAAAGAAAATATTTTGACGAAAAATAAGATTACCTCAGCCTTTTTTGCTGAGAGTTTCCCACAGACGGGGCCAATTGAGGTGTGTGGGTTTCACATCAATAAGAAATAGCAATATAGTATATAAGAGATAAATAAAGCACGCATATAATATAAATGGACACATGATATACGTGGTTCTGTCCAAATCAGACCTACGTCCATTGGGATAAAGAGTTCGATCCTTTATTGATGTGGGAGTTGATATTTATACAAGAATTTGATGGGGGGTTGAAGGGGTAAGTCAACTATGCTAAATATATATTTGGTAGTAAGATAAATCATAATCTATCTATATTGAGCTATAATCATTTGGGTATAATGGTAAAGATAACAAATGCAGCTTGATCCCACATGTCCATATGTGTCAAAGTTGGTGAGTGATTAGACCTTGTCTCCCAATCAGCGCTGCCTACCTGTGCAGGTCGGGTAATCGAGGCTTCCAGCTAAGTCTGTCCGAATATGATGTCTTCTAAAAGAATCCAAGTCCATAAAAACCATTGGGCTTAGGCCACAAGGTATTAGACCCAGCTTAGCCCAAAGACGGATTTCTCCCCACATCAATTGTAATAAAACAAAATTTCTTGTCACTTTAAAATATATAAGTAATGATAATTTTACTATTATTGGTTGACATACTGTCATTATTCTTCATTACAACAAAAAGTAATATGAATGACAAATTTTTAAGTAACAATGTTAAAATTAAATTTGTCATCAGATATACTTAATGAGTTATTATAATTTCTGTTTTGTCACAATAAGGATTTTTAGATACAAGAGCTTATTTAAAATTATCACTATTGATAATTAGTGACACATGTATAGTGACAACCTAATGACAAAAAATATATAGTGACAACAATAATTGTTATCACTAAGTTATCACTAAAATTTTGTTACTAATTATCACTACTGACAACATATTGCTTGTATTTAATTATTAAGAGTGACGATTTTTAAAAAAAAATTTGTCACTATTATACATGTAAAACTTATTGCTGACAAAATAAAAATTCTTGTCACTAAAATTTATAATTAGTGGCAACTTTTACATTGTCACTTGCAATTTATCACTATTACCTTTTTTTTTTTTTTTTTTAAGTAATCCTTCTTCGGGTGGTTTTAAATTTATCGATTTCAATTTCACGTATCAAGGATCAAGCTAGCAAGAAAACACGAAATAATTATGTGATCTTTTATGATGCATATTTGCAAATTGTTATGCTAATTCAAGCAATTCCCCAATGTGTGTTATTTAAGTGCTAATGCATTAATAAAGAAAATAAACTAAAAGTAGTACACTTCAAGTTTGTATTGGTACACATCAATATATCACAAGAAGTATATCGGTTAAAATAACAACTTAAATTAAGTATATATTGACGATGACTAGAATCAAATTCTAAAGTGGTTATAGAGATGAAAAAGATATTTTGATATTCCTTTTGACGAGAAAGTAAAATGCATGCTTACTAGAAGTTGATGATTTTTGACCAATGGCTTGTGATGGGAATTGTGTGAAGAAAGAGTGACTACCACTATCAACATAATATTCACTATGAGGAAAGTGATATTTGATTTGATCATCTTTTACATTTGATTATTCGTCAAGGGCTAGGGTTGCTTTCACTAAACCCATCTACAAAACAATTAAGAAACATTTAAAAATTATTAGTAAAGAAAATATATATACAAGAAAAGGATGTTTCAATAAACGGATTTCTATTTGAAGAGTACATGGCATAAGTTCACGACAGTACGCATTAACCTATCATCTCAGATCTAGCTTGATATTTTTCCTTGGAAGCTATTGGAAAGGAATCAAAATGAAATAAGATCAATTCTCACTGAAGAAAATATTCTATATTATTTCTGCACCTATGGGCTGGATAGAGGAAGAGAAATATGGAGGTTTCTAAATGGTACTTTTCAATTTGCTGTTAACCTGTATTAAATGATAATTTCTTCTATGTTTTGTCATAATACAGTAAAACATTTATACAGTAATATCCTCAGACCTGAAAAAAATATTACTATAGAGAGGTTACTATGGAGTGATTATTCTTAAATAGAAGTTTACATATAAAAATTATAATTTAAAATAAATAACTAATATACATTGTACGACACTTGGAAATGTGTCCCTTCATATTTTAAAAACATGAGTTCAAAAGATATATAAGATTCATGAATTTAAAAAAAACAAATGTACGTACATCATGCATGTACATTGTGTATACATTAGATTTAGACGATTCATTCATATATGTATCTAGGGAATGTAAAAAAAAAAAATATGTACATCATGTATGCATTTAAAATATTCACTCATGTATGTTGTGTCTTCGAAATGTCTTCTCGTTTGTTTTCTTTTTTCTATATGGTCAGTAAGTTTTCTCATTCCTGTGTTATTTTTTTACAATTCATGAATTATGTCCATAACCCCGTTGTCTGATTTTTTTGAACCTGTTTTGCATCTAGTGATTATTTCCCTTAGATCGCAGACTATCATTTCAAACCATACATTTTCTACTTCAAGCAAGTCATGGTACCTAAAAACAAACAAACTCAAATCACTGAAAGTATTCGTATCGAGTTGCGCATAATGAAAGAAACCAACACCTATTGGATGCAACAAGATCTTGCAAAATGGTTAGAAGATACCCATAAGCTTAAGTTGTCGCAGCCAGCAATAGCCAAGATAGTCAAGAATTCAATCGACCATCAAGGAAAAGTTCTTCTGAACCCGAATGTAAAACATCAAAAACAGGTAAAGTATCCTTTAATGGAGTCTGCACTTTATGAATGGTTTGTGTTCACTCAAAAGAATGAAAATATTTTTGGTGAATTATTAAAGGAAAAGGGAAACATTCTTAAAACATCTGTATCCAGAAGCTACCTCATTTGACAAATGGGTGGTTGGAAAAGTTCAAGCAACAACATGCAATCTGGTCCTTTCATTGTTTTGGGGAGAGTGGCTCAGTTGATATGGATAAAATTGAAGCTAGTCTGCCATGGATAAGAGAAGAATTAGACAAATGGGCTTGGAAGGACATTTACAACATGGATGAAACCGGTCTATATTATCGAATGCAAGCGGATAACTCTCTTGCAACGAAGCAGTTAGAGGGACGCAAGCAAAACAAAGAAAGAATTACAATTTTTATATGTTGCAATGGTGATGGCTCTGACAAACCTTTTCTTTGGATCATTGGTAAGCTTCTTAATCCCAGATGCCATAAAAATGTCAACCGTGATAATCTCAATTGTACTTATCGAGCGAATTCAAATGCATGGATGACATCTTTACTCTTTGTGGAATGGCTAAAGTAGTTTGATAGTCATTTGAACAGAAACGTTTGCTTATTTTGGACAATCGTACAGCACATGGAAAAAAAGATAATCTTCCCTCTCTTTGCCACACAACTGTTATGTTCTTATCACCAAATAGCACTTCCAAAATCCAGCCATGTGATGCAGGCATTATTAGGAATTTTAAAGGTCATTATCGTCATTGATTTAATCATCTATTCTTGAAGCGAAATGAAGATCGTGTTTTGGAATCATCAAAGTTATCTCTCTTAGATGGAATTGTAAATGCAGCTGCTTCATAGTCGATCGATGTGAAGCCACATACAATCGAAAATTGCTTCAAGCACTGCAAAACTCGAACCGATGGTGCCGATGACTTAGAAGTTACAAAAGAATTGGATGAAGAGGATCAAAGAATAGTTGCAGATTTTAGAAATCAGATTAAAGAACTTCATTACAATAAGCAAATGGATATGGCCATGTTTTCCTTGATCATCCAAAGGAGCAACAAGAAGTGTATGCTTTAACTGAAGAAGAAATCATTGCAGGAATCAAGCAAGAAGCACAAGGTGATAATCAGGAGGATGATAGTGTAGAAATAGAAAAAGTCTCGTGTCAAGAAGCTTCAAGCACGTTGGACCAGTTGAAAATGTTTTGGATTCAACAAGAAGGTGATTGTGTTGACGAGTTACTACAAACGTGCAAGTTAAAGGATGTGGAATTAACCTAAAAAATTAAATCATTGTCACAGACAACTTTAGATAAGTATTTCATATCATCTTAAGTTTAATGTAACATAGCTAAATAATTCTAGATATTTTATATAGATATATAAATATATTTAAAATTTAATGTCATTTTATTACTATATGAAGGTAAATTTCTTAAGGGTGGTCTTAAAAAGAATGGAGTATTACAATATAGAGTTTATTCTTATTTATAATTGATCCCGAGTTACGTTGGGACCATAACTTTTTATTACTATGAGAAAGTTATTCTTTTTTGTATAGAGATTTACTGTTCTCAGAAATTTATGGTGACGTAAATATATGTTTAATTTGGCATTATTGATATTAATTAGTGACATGCACAGTCGAGTGACAATAAGAATTGTCTACTATACATGTATCACAAATGTATATATCAAGTTAATTAAAATTTAATGTTTATGCTTTTCTAAAGTTGTGAAAAATAACAAATATTATTATAAAATAAAAATTCATCACACTTAAATAATATTTATTATCATTGATAATATTCTGCGCTTTGTTCCAGTGCCTCTTCAAATTGTGATTCATGGTCTTTTCAGTAAAAGGAACTCTTCGAATTATGGTTCATTACTGTACCGCTGCTTCGAGTTATATTCATATTCTCTTTTCTATTTTATTCCCTCTTCTATTATTGGGTATTACTTTATTCCTCTAATCATTCATTTGAATGCTTAAAGCCTTAATCCCCTCATATTATTGAGTATTCTTTCATCATTAGATTTTGGTTGGCTAATTGCTAGCCGTTCAAAAAAGAAGAATGAAATGATATTAGTGTAAACAACAAATTTTAAATGTATGCAATTTAATCAAACAAGAAAAATAATTGTACAAATAAATTTTATTGAATTGAATAAAAAAAAAAGTGGTTACAATCTCTAATTCTTTCCTTCATTAAAAGAACTTCCTCTGTAGAAAGAAAAAGCGAACAATTCTTCACTTTGACTTTGATTTGCGATAATTTATACTCTTGTTAAGAATTCTTCACTTTGACTTTGATTTGTAATAATTTATACTCTTGTCAAGAGTTCTTCACTTGGCTTGAATTTGTAGACATTTTTTTATACTCACGTCTAAAAGAGTGCTTCGATTTGGTAGATAGTTTATACTTGTGTCAAAGGAATGCTTCGATTTGGTAGGTAGTTTATACTTGTGTCAAAGGAATGCTTCGATTTGGTAGATAATTTATACTTGTATCATGGAGTACCACACTTGCATCAATTTGGGATTTGGAGATATTTTATACTTATATTAGGGAGCTAGTCTTCATTTGAATATGAAGATAGTTTATACTCATATCAAGGAGTTTTTCAATTTGTTCATGAATTTGTAAATAGTTTATACTCTTATCACGGAGTATTGTACTTGGATTTCTTTGAGACTTGTAGACATTTTATACTCATATCAAGGAGTATTGTTAACAGTTTAAGGTGGTATCAGGGAACCTCCATTTGAATACGAAGATAGTTTAAGCTCGTATCGAGGACCATTACTGCACTTGAAATGCACTTTCATTGAGTGATGAAACATTAGAAAACTTGAAGATTCTGATAGCACATCTAGAGGTCGTTAAAAGGAGAATGAGGAATTTTGATCCATTTGCTTGAGTTTTTCCTCCTTTATTTTCTTTTTTGTTTTGTTGCCCCCATGTAATGAGTACTTTTTTTTTTCTGCAATTACATAATATAATTTTTTTTCTATCTTGTAATTCTTTAATGTATATTTGCTTATGCCCTCTATGCCATAGAGGAATTAGATTGTTTAGGGCATCTAGTTTTATGTTGTACTAAGTTTTTTTAAATTAATAAAAGACATTCATTTTGTTCATATCAATCTCAATGGAATTAATAAAGTATAGATCAAATAAGTCCCGAGTAATCAAGAGGGAGCTTCTACTCCTCATGGATTGAGAAGATCGACACTTCCTTCATTACTTAAATAAGAGTTCTTAAGTCGAAACGTCTTAATTGGGCATTATGACTAGACTTGTATCACGCAAGCTTTGACATGGAGTGTCAGTCGGTCACTATGGAATAGTGGGATCTTGTGCCAAAGATATATCAATGGAATTCATATATTCAAGCATGGCTCGCTGTAATTCAATCACATGGATAATTACTCGGTGAATGTCAATGATTGAGTTACTGGTCACGGTAGTGTGCATGAGCCTTAGACCTGTGGATTCACGAAGATTATACTTGTGACACTAAATGAGTTATTAGAGTAGTTAGATCTAATTCACCCTTAGGTGGGATTAACCTCGATATGTGGTTTAGATGGACAAGCAGCAATTGTTTAGTGATTGCCAATATAGGAGTTGCTGTCTCGAGTAGTAAACGAGTTAACGTCTTGTGAGATCTTAGGTAAATGAAATTATAAGTCTTTGGCCAAATTAGGAAAACTAACTTTTGTATGGAACACATGGGTAGTTTAGTAATTTCATATTACTATGATTTATTGAGCACAACATCGAGTCTTCTGAGTTTGACACAGATAATGACTCTCACTCGATCGGGATGTTATTGTGAAGGGCTTATACTCACAGTGTGTTTGTGACCTAAAGGTTCATATTGATCTAATACATTTGTGTTAGGATTACACCTTCAGATGCTATAGAGGATAGAATGATAGGACATCTTTCTTGTAATTAACTTATTTCGATATCAATTAATAAAGGCATTATTTAATTTTTACTTAAATCTTATCTGCATCTATAAGTAGTGTAAAACATTTTGTCCATGTTTTCAGTGCGATCCCTCTACTTCCTATGGGAAAGGAAGATTGGCATTAGATAAAACGATCTTGATTACTAAAAATAAGTTCGTAAGTAAAATGAAGTCTTTACTGGACAAATAAAGACTTAGAACACTTGTACAACCGTATCTCTCGCATGGGAGTGCCTGTCTAGTACCATGGGATGGTAAGAGATTAAGATTGTAGGCACTTCAATGGAACTGATATGCTCGAACATGACTCGCATTGGTTCTGTCACATGGGTTTTCACCCTGTGACTGTCAATGACAGAACTGATTATGCGTAATAGGTATAAGTGAACCTTTGACCTGAAATATCAGGCTGAAGATGCACTTGTAACACGACAAAATCCTAGCAAGAGAACTAGGTCGCGTAAGTAGTAAAGTGGATGTTTAAGTCCGGGGTTATCGTATCCGCAGGGACAACTATAATCTAAGTACCAAGACTACTATATTACTCAATTCTAAGTTAAATCGGTCGATAGAAAGGTTGATTAACTAATTAATAAATACTAGAAAATAAACTAAGGCAACGTCACACCAAATAAAGGGAGGAAACAATAGAGAGAAGCGATCAAGGCACATGGTTCAACCGATTATGCATTTAGATTGTGATTTAGGTTCTATTGGATTATTAGATTGATTTAGCTAAGGCGAAATTCCCTAACGTACGTACTACCCAATCTCTTGGCATAGCAACCCTACCCTTGGTAACGATTTCCTATATATCTCTATATGAAAACTCGATTAACGAGGATGCATTTAAGGTCTAGGAATTCCCCATGTGAATGGAAAGCCACCTAAAGAAACCGAGTCTATCTCTAGTCGGTTTAACTATAGGGTATTCAATGTTTATATCTTCCCTAGGTTATATCTCTCGATCTCTAACCTAGGCATTTTATCAAACACTTGGTGATCAAGCAAATGTAGCATTGAGATCAAATATTGAATACATAGCTAAAACCAAAATTAATCCAATAAACACCAACAAATCAACAATCAAAATAACATAAACGGCCTATCCATGGCCTCAATCAAACAAGTTTAGCTCATATTCATGTCAAAAGTGCAAATATAAATCATACAAGTCATAGGAGATTTGAACAAATTCAAGAAACAAATATGTAAAAACTCCCTAATTCTTGTAGAGATGTGGATTCCTTGTTGAATTCTCCATGTTTTAACCTTTAATCTTCTCTTCTAAGCTCTCCCTCTCTCTATTTTCGTGTGGTTGCTGATATCCAAGGTGAGTTAGGGTAAAAAATGGCTAAAAGAGGTATTTATAGGCCAACACTGCCGCCTCGAACGCCGCGGCGTTGGCTACTGCTTGTGAACGCCGCGGCGTTCACTTGTTGAACGTCGCGGCGTTGGCTACTGCTTGTGAACGCCGCGGCGTTCGCTTGTTGAACGCCGCGGCATTGCCTTGAAAAGTTCTAAAAATTGTTTCATTTTTCCTTCGGTTCTTGCTCTTTCCTCCGGTTGTTAACCCAATCTGAAAAGTCAAAGCAAACCGGGTTCAAAGCATCATATGTGATCAAATTATTAAAGAAACAATCAAAATCAAGTTGATAAAAGGGGTAAAACTTGTGTAAAAATAACATATATCAACTACCCCCAAACTTAGCTTTGATCGTCCTCGATCAAATAGAATCAAGCGCACACATGAAGATTGAAAAGTTAATTTGCCAAATCATACACACCACAACAAGCATTATACCTTCTAAGAAGTTTTGGAATAGTCACCCAAAGCTTTGAACATTCAACAATTCAAAAACCACACAAAATCTTAGTTTCCATCCCTAAATCATGAACTCCCACATCCATATTCATGTCAAGAGCACACTTTAGAAAAGATTATGCAACCCAATTAGAAAGTAAAGGCATTTAACAATTCAACATTCGTTAACCTATCGGTGTGTATAAAGTGTAAAAGTCACAATCAAAAGGTCTTTCCGGATTGTAACGCAAGGCTAGGTGATGGCTAGGACCGGAATATATGGATAAAGTGACTAAGTCAAGAGAGCTTATAACTCAAAAATCATAGAGCTAAATCACATATAAACCATATAAACTTTCACAACTTATCACTTTTTCCTTCTCTTTTGCCTTTCAACTTACAACCCCCAAACTTGTTTCTTTTCATATCGAGTTGTACACAGATTTCCAAGCCAAATGGTCAAATTAAGTGCCAAGATTAAGGCATAGTCGAGAGCTTCAACTTTTTTTTTTTTCGACTATTTGGCCCATTGCTCAAGTTTTCATTTCATCCCCTTTATTACATAATACTTCAAACCTCAAAATTTTCCATCATAACCAAAACCATCACTATCCAACTCATATACATTCAAACCAAAACAAGGTGACTACCCAAATTCAAGTCAAATGATATTAAGTTCTAAACTCTCTTGATTGGGTATAAGACATTGTTTTTCTTTTAGGCTAGAAGGTGGTTGTTGTGGCTTATGAAAGAAAGGCGAATGGTGGTTTCTAGTGTGCTTAGCACACTCCATTCTTATCAATACAGCTAAAAACAAGGTCTAGAGATTATGCAATATAGAGAAGGCTAAAATGTAAGGCTAACAACAATGAAAGATGGCCTAAATCATTTTATGACTTTACAACATTAATACACACTTCAAAATCAACAAAATTGAAAGTTCAACGTTTTAAGTCTGCAAGAATTCGCATAAGCATGACTAAAAAGGGCTTTCAAGTCACAATATATGACATGTTGACCACAGACAAGGACCTTTGACTTCGACAGAGTAGAGATATTTGAATGCATTCTGTTCTTATGCAAGGGTACACTCATTGATGAATTCTAATTCATCAAGGTTATACCAACAAAAGAAACACGAGCAAACATGCAAAAATGTACGCCCACCCCCAAACTGAAATTAAACAGTGTCCTCAATGTTGCAAAACGTAAGTATAGGAGAGGGAAAAGCGATACATCCCTGAAATTTAGAGAACGGAGGGAGAAGGGTGGCGTCTCAGATCCCGGAGTCAAATCATTATTAAAACCTGCCGGAAGGAAAACTCAAGTGACCCACATCAACGCATGAAGGTGAACAAAAGAGCATGAAAGAGAAGCAAAAACACGAAAACGCAAATAAAACCAAAGGAAACAGTACAAGCATCGAGTACAAAAGAGTTACAGCCAATCATAACATAGTAAAGCAGATAATTAAAAAGGGGAAAGCTCTCAAACGACATCAACATCCGACTACTCATTCGACGCCGTCTCGTCCTCATCAGTCTCATCATCCTCATCGTCCTCACCCTCCTCGGGATTTTCAGGGACGGCAGCGGGCTCTGGAGGCTGGGGGTGAGGATGTAGTGGAGCAAGCGGATCAAACTGGGGAATCTCGGGCCAAACTCCGGGCCAAGGGCCAAATGCGTTAGCCCGAATAGCACTCTCCATAAACTGCCATCGGCGGTGTGCGTCCCATCGCGCAGTAAGAATATTCTGATCAATATGTGTCATCTTGTGATCCAACTGAACTGCCCACTGCGGGACATCAGACGCTACACCGGAAGAAGAGGAAACACGCTGTGGGGTTGTGCGACGTGGCGGAGCAGGCAGAGCGGGGGCGGCGGTGGATGATGTGGCAGTGGGTCGGCAGGCACGGTGACCAGAACGAGCAGCTATAGTCTCGGCTTGGCAAATCTGTGTGTATGAAATAATCCGGCGCGGCACCTCAACATGCTCCATCGGCGAGTACTGGACGCCGGCGTTCTTGCACAATGCGGTGGTCAGGGAGGGAAAACAAAGATTCTTCTTGGCACCAGAACAGTCAATGATGGACTGAATCAATTGTTGCTTAATCAGTTTGCCCACGTTGATGTTGAGACCATGATGAATAGCATAGACAACCTCGACTCGCTCGCGAGTAGCTGTGCTCAAAGATAATGTCGGGATGAGGCGAGCGCAAACAAAGTAATACCATGTGCGGGCCGTGGTGTTGAGGTTACATGCCTTGATTGAGATAGGACGGGAGTCCTTGAAACCTGTCCATATAGACTCTGGATAACAAAGGGCAGAATGGATTGCAGCATAATCAATGTCCTTTAAAAACGTCTCAAACTGATCCTGGCGAGGGATGGGGATGTGAAGTACTTCATTGATTTTTGTGGAAGAAATGGTAACATTCCGCCCCCTGACCTGAACAGAGACTAAACGGTGTACGTTTTCGGGCTTGCCGGTGGCATTGGCGTAGTATTCTTTGACTAAAGGAATAATAGCCTCCCCGGGCTGCGTAGCAAACTCAAACCAACCTCGATTCCTAATATTCGTCCTGAATGGTTCAATCGAACAATCCAACGCTCGCTCATCCACCACATTCTTCTTTGTCAATTTTTCGGAAAAACAAACAGAGGCGGCTAGGCTAACAAATTTATGACAATCATACAGCGGGTCATCCGCTGGAGTAGAAGTAGTCGCCTTAGCCTTGCCTTTGTTTCCCTTAGAAAGTCGCGGGCTCATTTTCAACCCCCTAACACTAGGCAACACGTATCCAAGATAGAACGCTCTAGTCACCCACACGACTGATTTCAAACTCGGTATCCCCAAACTTCTTCAACAAATCATTCCCACAACCAAATTTTGCTCAACTCAACAAGCACAACAACCTCACGAATGGAATGGTTAAAACGAGCAAGAAAAGGAAACCCACAAAATTCAATCGACCCGAATGATACTCGCAACTACCAACCAAATGCACGATGTCATCAACAATCCAATAATTAAAATCAACTTGCACCCCACAATTTACCACAAAGAATATATGTACCTTAATCCAAAATGGGTAGACAATTTTCACAAAGTGATGTATGAAGCTATTACTTTGCCCAAAGAAGATGAAAATGCAAGGTAAAGTCCGGTGGTGGCGGCACAATTCCGGCGGCGGCGGTGGGGAGTGGCGAACGTGGATTTTCGGCCGAAATTTTTGAGTTTGGATCGGTGGGAAGTGTAAGAAATCGGTTGGGAAGTGTAGATTCAAGATGAATTGGAGAGAGATTGAGTGATGTGGAAGGAATTTGGATTTTTGTAAGGGGGGGAAGAGTTAGGTTTTTGTTTATTTTGTGAAATGAAATGAGGGTTGTAAGTGAAATGGGGAAAAAGAAAGCTGCTGGGTCCATATATGCATCGAACGCCGCGGCGTTGGGATGCAGTAGCTAACGCCGCGGCGTTATTTTTTTGGAACGCCGCGGCGTTGGGATGCAGTAGCTAACGCCGCGGTGTTATTTTTTTGGAACGCCGCGGCGTTGGGATGCAGTAGCTATTGCCGCGGCGTTATTTCTTTGGAACGCCGCGGCGTTGAATCAACCCGATTTTTTTTTTCCGACTATTTGGCCCATTGCTCAAGTTTTCATTTCATCCCCTTTATTACATAATACTTCAAACCTCAAAATTTTCCATCATAACCAAAACCATCACTATCCAACTCATATACATTCAAACCAAAACAAGGTGACTACCCAAATTCAAGTCAAATGATATTAAGTTCTAAACTCTCTTGATTGGGTATAAGACATTGTTTTTCTTTTAGGCTAGAAGGTGGTTGTTGTGGCTTATGAAAGAAAGGCGAATGGTGGTTTCTAGTGTGCTTAGCACTCCATTCTTATCAATACAGCTCAAAACAAGGTCTAGAGATTATGCAATATAGAGAAGGCTAAATGTAAGGCTAACAACAATGAAAGATGGCCTAAATCATTTTATGACTTTACAACATTTCACACTTCAAAATCAACAAAATTGAAAATTCAACGTTTTAAGTCTGCAAGAATTCGCATAAGCATGACTAAAAAGGGCTTTCAAGTCACAATATGACATGTTGACCACAGACAAGGAACTTTGACTTCGACAGAGTAGAGATATTTGAATGCATTCTGTTCATGCAAGGTACACTCATTGATGAATTCTAATTCATCAGGTTATACCAACAAAAGAAACACGAGCAAACATGCAAAAATGTACGCCCACCCCCAAACTGAAATTATACAGTGTCCTCAATGTTGCAAAACGTAAGTATAGGAGAGGGAAAAGCGATACATCCCTGAAATTTAGAGAACGGAGGAGAAGGGTGGCGTCTCAGATCCCGGAGTCAAATCATTATTAAACCTGCCGAAGGAAAACTCAAGTGACCCACATCAACGCATGAAGGTGAACAAAAGAGCATGAAAGAGAAGCAAAAACACGAAAACGCAAATAAAACCAAAGGAAACAGTACAAGCATCGAGTACAAAAGAGTTACAGCCAATCATAACATAGTAAAGCAGATAATTAAAAAGGGGAAAGCTCTCAAACGACGTCAACATCCGACTACTCATCCGACGCCGTCTCGTCCTCATCAGTCTCATCATCCTCATCGTCCTCACCCTCCTCGGCATTTTTCAGGGACGGCAGCGGGCTCTGGAGGCTGGGGGTGAGGGTGTAGTGGAGCAAAAACGAGTCGGTAAGGTGACATGCCAATAGGTGTCTTAAACGCAGTTCGATAAGCCCACAGGGCATCATCTAACTTAAGAGACCAATCTTTTCGAGATGAATTTATCATTTTCTCAAGGATGCGTTTAAGTTCCCGATTGGACACTTCAACTTGACCACTCGTTTGGGGGTGGTACGGTGTGGAAATCTTATGTGTGACACCATATTTTTGCAAAAGATTATCAAACTGTTTGTTGCAAAAATGAGTGCCACCATCACTTATAATGGCTCGAGGGGTACCGAATCGAGTGAAAATGTGTTTTTTCAAAAATTTAACTACCACCCTTGAATCATTCTACGTAACGCCTCCGCTTTGACCCATTTAGACACATAATCAACCGCTACTAGAATGTATTTATTGGAGCATGAGCTAGGGAATGGTCCCATAAAGTCAATGCCCCAAACATCAAAAAGTTCGCATTCTAGTATGTTGTTTAACGGCATTTCATGTTTCCTCGAAATATTCCCTGTTCTTTGGCATTGATCACAAGAAGATACATACGCATGCACATCTTTAAATAGGGAGGGCCAGAAAAAACCTGATTGGAGAACTTTTGAGGCGGTCTTAGTAGGCCCAAAGTGGCCACCTACCTTGCCATCATGGCAATGGCTCATAATAGATGTCATTTCTTCCGCCGGGACACAACGCCTGATAATGCCATCTGCACAATTCTTAAACAAAAATGGCTCTTCCCAAAA
Source organism: Buddleja alternifolia (assembly GCA_019426215.1). NCBI lineage: Eukaryota > Viridiplantae > Streptophyta > Magnoliopsida > Lamiales > Scrophulariaceae > Buddleja > Buddleja alternifolia. The sequence continues at coordinate 15,310 of WHWC01000260.1, forward strand.
ATAATGCTTGACATCAGATAAAAATTTCTTCTTTTGATAAAAAGTGAGATTAGGGGGAAGTGCACCCATGACAACATAATTTGCAAAATCAGCATACCAGGGGAAAGCACCATGAATCACCGTATACAATTGTTCATCCGGAAACTCTTCCCCGATTGGTTTTTCAATGATTGAATCGGAGACAGGAGCTTCTATCCTAGACAAATGGTCAGCTACCACATTCTCAACTCCCTTTTTATCCCTAATTTCTAGATCAAATTCTTGGAGAAGAAGAATCCATCTAATAAGGCGAGGTTTGGCATCCTTCTTTGCAAGTAGATACTTAAGTGCAGAGTGATCAGTGTAAACAATGACTTTGTTCAAGACAAGGTATGAATGAAACTTATCAAATGCAAAACTATAGCTAGCAATTCCTTTTCCGTCGTGGCATAATTTAACTGAGCATCATTTAAAGTTCGACTCGCATAATAAATGGTGTAGAATACCTTATCTTTCCTTTGTCCGAGTACAGCTCCAACTGCTGAATCACTAGCATCACACATAAGCTCAAATGGGAGGTTCCAATCTGGAGGTGCCATGATGGGCGCTGAAATTAATTTTTCCTTGAGCGTGTGAAAAGCCTGCAAACACTTATCATCAAAGTTAAACGGTGTATCTTTTACCAACAAATTAGATAATGGTTTAGCAATTTTCGAAAAGTCTAAAATGAAACGCCTGTAAAATCCTGCATGACCAAGAAAGCTCCTGACGGCTTTCACCGAAGAGGGTGGGGGGAGCTTTTCAATGACCTCAACTTTAGCTTTGTCCACTTCAATCCCCTTGTGAGAGATTTTGTGGCCAAGCACAATTCCTTCTTGAACCATAAAATGACACTTTTCCCAATTTAACACAAGATTAGTTTCTTCACATCGTTTTAGAACATGTGTTAAATGGTTAAGACATGTATCGAAAGAAGTTCCAAAAACTGAAAAATCATCCATAAAAATTTCTAGGGAATCCTCGACCATGTCATGAAAAATAGCCACCATACATCGTTGAAAGGTGGCAGGGGCATTACATAGGCCAAATGGCATCCGCCTATAAGCAAATGTGCCATAAGGACAAGTGAAAGTGGTTTTCTCTTGATCCTCATGTGTGATGGCAATTTGATTATAGCCAGAGTAGCCATCTAGGAAACAATAAAACTCATGCCCGGCTAACCTCTCAAGCATTTGATCAATGAAGGGAAGGGGAAAGTGGTCTTTCCGGGTGGCCTCATTTAATTTTCGATAATCAATGCATACTCGCCACCCGGTAACTGTTCGTGTGGGAATTAATTCATTGTTAGCATTGGTAATAACAGTCATACCTCCTTTCTTCGGGACCACTTGAGTTGGACTCACCCAATTGCTATCGGAGATAGGATAGATAATACCTGCATCGAGTAGCTTAATTACCTCCTTTTTAACAACTTCTTGCATCATTGGATTGAGTCGTCTTTGCGGTTGAATGGTGGGCTTATATTCATCCTCCATGAGGATCTTATGCATACATACCGTTGGACAAATCCCTTTAATATCAGCTATTTTCCATCCAAAAGCCTTTTTATGGGCTTTCAACACCGTAAGCAGCTTCTCCTCCATAATGTCTGTCAAAGATGAAGAGATTATAACAGGTAAAAATTCTGAATCTTGTAAGTAAGCATACTTGAGATGAGAAGGAAGAGGTTTAAGCTCAAGAGGTGGCGGTTCTTCAATTGAGGGCTTTGGTAATGAAGTGATTGGTCTATCCAGAACTTCGAAACGAGGTCGAAAACTTCGTTTGTAAGGTGGATTTGCCTCGAGAAAAGCAACAGCGTCCCTCAAGTTATTGTTTTCCATTGTCTCATCCATGGGATTCACAAGACATGCCTCCACTTGATCTTCGTATTGATTTCCCTGAAAATGTTCAGAAATTAAGGTATCAAATGCATCAATGTGGAAACAAGTAGAATCATTAGATGGTGTTCGCATAGCATGATACACATTTATTGTCACTTGCTCATCTCCCACTCTAAGAGTTAATTGACCATTGGCAATATCAATTAATGCTCGTCCGGTGGCGAGGAATGGTCGACCAAGAATGAGTGGTAGCTCGACATCCTCCTCCATATCTAGAACTACAAAGTCCACCGGGAATATGAATTTTTCGACTTTCACTAAAACATCTTCCACTATTCCTCGTGGGTACTTGATGGACCTATCAGCGAGTTGCAATGAAATAGTGGTAGGCTTGGGCTCGCCAAGTCCTAATTTCCTGAAAAGTGACAAAGGCAACAAATTAATACTGGCACCAGAATCACACAAAACTTTAGAAAAAGAAATAGAACCGATAGTGCAAGGAATTGTAAAGCTTCCGGGATCCTTAAGCTTTTGAGGTATCCGGTTTTGCAATATAGCCGAGCATTCTGCAGTAAGGGCTACAGTTTCATGTTCCTCCAACTTTCTCTTGTTAGAAAGGATATCCTTGAGATATTTAGCGTAACTCGGCATTTGCAACAAAGCATCTACAAGAGGAATGTTAATACGCAATTGTTTAAATATATCAAGAAACTTGGCAAATTGCTTATCTAACTTTCCTTTTTGTAATGCAAGTGGAAATGGAGGTCTTGGTTTGGGCACGGAGGGTTCGGTAGAGGAATGTCCCGAAACAGGGGATGAGGTCTCGGTGTTCTTTCCGGAGTTGGATGTTGCCTTAGTTTTATCCAAATGTTCTGGTGTATCATCCATTTTCTCTCCCAATTTTGGATCAACGAGGTTCTTTCCGCTACGAAGTGAAACTGCTTGAACTTGTTCCTTTGGATTTTTCTCGGTATCACTTGGTAACGTGCCTTGGGTTCGTCCGGAAAGCATGTTGGCAATTTGCCCAATTTGAGTTTCTAAGTTTTTTAGTGCAATTTCTTGATTTTTTAAGCTTGCTTCTTGTTTCTTGGACATCATTTCTTGATATTGAAACTTTTGTGTTGCCTCCATCATGAACTTTTGCCACACATCTTCCATATTATTCTTTTTCTCGCTTTGTTGTGGTTGTTGGAGCCCCCCTTGCCTTTGAAATGGAGGTTGTTGGAAACCTCCTTGGTTTTGCTGAAAACCTGGTGGTGGTGGTTTCGCCATATTCGAATTTTGGCTCCATGAGAAATTTGGATGATTCCTCCATCCCGGATTAAAAGAATTCGAGTAGGGATTATTCTGTTGACGACTTGCATTTCCCATGAAGTTAGCACTTTCAACCGAGTTAGATGTCCCACACACATCTCCTTGTAAGCACTCAAAGTTTGTGTGATCACCTCCACAATTTTCACAAGTGGATTTAACTTGATTTACCGTACCTTGCATGAGTCCGAAGGAATCCAATCTTTTGTTTAGGGCCTCCAATTGAACAGCTACTGTGGAGCTATTCCCAATTTCATACAATCCGGCGGGCTTCTTGGGCAACGTGATTCGTTCGGTTGGCCATTGATAGTTGTTCTCGGCCATGAGCTCAATTAATGCCCAAGCTTCCTCAGGTGATTTGTTCATGATAGTACCTCCCGCGGCGGCATCTAAATTCGTACGGAGATTCGGTCCCAAACCCAAATAGAAAGTTTGAACAAGTGTGGGCACGGCTAACCCATGGTGTGGGCATTTCCTCAAAAGTTCCTTAAAACGCTCCCATGCCTCATAAAGTGATTCCCCCTCATATTGACGAAAGCTGGTGATTTCATTTTTCATTGCGGCCGTCTTACCCGGTGGAAAATACTTAGACAAAAATTTATCCACCATTTGTTCCCAAGTACGGATAGAGGCGGTTGGCAAAGAGTTGAACCACTGTTTAGCCTTGTCTTTGAGAGAGAATGGAAATAACCGTAAGCGTATGGCGTCATCGGTGACTCCATTGTTCTTGAAAGTATGGATAATCTCCGAGAATGTGGCTATATGAGCGTGTGGATCATCATGTTGTAAACCAGAGAATTGAACCTGGTTTCCTATCATTTGGATATACCCCGGCAGGATTTGAAAGGTGTTAGCCTCTACCGATGGTAAAACGATTGGCCCTGCGGCTCCTTGGATGTTTGGCATCATATAATCCCTCAAAGGGCGTTGCGGAGGCGCCTCTGGTTGGTTTTGATGAACACGAAGATTTGCAAGCTCCCGACGAACCGCTTCTTCTAAGATAGCGGGATCTATGTGAATAGGAGGAGGATTCAGATTTGGATCCATTGTAGCTTGATAACGTTGAGCCTCTCTTTGTAGTCTTACCCCTCGAGTAAACGTTCGTTCAATTTCAGGGTCCAACTCCGCTAGTCCCACTCGACTAGTACGGGTCATGCACTAACCGAGATCAAACCTTGCACAAAGAAAGACACACAAATTAAAAATAAAAGAAATGATCTAAGCTCAGAAAGAATAAGGGAATCTCAATATTAGATAAAAATAGTTGTCCCCGGCAACGGCGCCAAAAACTTGACACGACAAAATCCTAGCAAGAGAACTAGGTCGCGTAAGTAGTAAAGTGGATTTCTAAGTCCGGGGTTATCGTATCCGCAGGGACAACTATAATCTAAGTACCAAGACTACTATATTACTCAATTCTAAGTTAAATCGGTCGATAGAAAGGTTGATTAACTAATTAATAAATACTAGAAAATAAACTAAGGCAACGTCACACCAAATAAAGGGAGGAAACAATAGAGAGAAGCGATCAAGGCACATGGTTCAACCGATTATGCATTTAGATTGTGATTTAGGTTCTATTGGATTATTAGATTGATTTAGCTAAGGCGAAATTCCCTAACGTACGTACTACCCAATCTCTTGGCATAGCAACCCTACCCTTGGTAACGATTTCCTATATATCTCTATATGAAAACCCGATTAACGAGGATGCATTTAAGGTCTAGGAATTCCCCACGTGAATGGAAAGCCACCTAAAGAAACCGAGTCTATCTCTAGTCGGTTTAACTATAGGGTATTCAATGTTTATATCTTCCCTAGGTTATTATCTCTCGATCTCTAACCTAGGCATTTTATCAAACACTTGGTGATCAAGCAAATGTAGCATTGAGATCAAATATTGAATACATAGCTAAAACCAAAATTAATCCAATAAACACCAACAAATCAACAATCAAAATAACATAAACGGCCTATCCATGGCCTCAATCAAACAAGTTTAGCTCATATTCATGTCAAAAGTGCAAATATAAATCATACAAGTCATAGGAGATTTGAACAAATTCAAGAAACAAATATGTAAAAACTCCCTAATTCTTGTAGAGATGTGGATTCCTTGTTGAATTCTCCATGTTTTGACCTTTAATCTTCTCTTCTAAGCTCTCCCTCTCTCTATTTTCGTGTGGTTGCTGATATCCAAGGTGAGTTAGGGTAAAAAATGGCTAAAAGAGGTATTTATAGGCCAACACTGCCGCCTCGAACGCCGCGGCGTTCGCTTGTTGAACGCCGCGGCGTTGGCTACTGCTTGTGAACGCCGCGGCGTTCGCTTGTTGAACGCCGCGGCGTTGGCTACTGCTTGTGAACGCCGCGGCGTTGCCTTGAAAAGTTCTAAAAATTGTTTCATTTTTCCTTCGGTTCTTGCTCTTTCCTCCGGCTGTTAACCCAATCTGAAAAGTCAAAACAAACCGGGTTCAAAGCATCATATGTGATCAAATTATTAAAGAAACAATCAAAATCAAGTTGATAAAAGGGGTAAAACTTGTGTAAAAATAACATATATCAACTTGTGACGTCAAGTATTTCATTAGAGTAGTTAGATCCAATTTCCCCATTGGTGGGGTCGACCTCGAAATGCGGCTTGATGGGCAAGTGGTAGTCTTAGCTGATATCTATATGGGATTTTTTTCTCTCATAATTGAGTGAAAAAGTATCCTATGTGATTATAGATACATAGAGATCAAAGTCTTTGGCCAAATAAAAAAGAGACGATCGTGTGAGGCACTAAATCGATCTCAATGATTTCGTCTTATTATAATTAATACATATGGTCAAGTCTAGTGAGTTTGACATAACCATGACACTCACTTGACTGGGGTACACGAACAAAGGGTTTATATTTACATGGTATTTACGATTAGAAGGTTGCGGAATGATCCTATCATTCGATTTCATTTGGACTACGAAGTGGGCCACGTAACTGGCTAGGTATTACCCACTTCCTTTGGTTTTCTCTCATTGCCAAACGAAATGAACCTAAAGAGTGGCGCTAAAGGATGAATAAAGAAAAATGAAAAAGGAGTTTCTATTTTTCTTCTAGGAGTTTTAATTTATTGGATAAATTAAATAATTAATTATTCATTAGATGAAATAATAAATTATAAGGATAAGATTAATTATTAATTAATTTCCTATGAAAATTAATGAATTAATTTGATTATTTAATTTATTTATTGGATATAATAAATAATTAATTAAATAAAAAATTAATTAAAACAAAAAGAGCCCCGAGACTTGAGGAAGACGTCCAAGAGGACGCCTATCAAGCCATGTTGGACGTCCATAAGGATGCCCAACTTACAAAGGGTTTTTTGTTTATCTTGTTTAATAAGTCAATGAGATATATAAGGAGTCTTTTGACCTGGAACAATACACACTCTCTCATAACTCTCCTAAAAAAAAAAAAAAGAAAAATCCTTCTCCCTTTCTCTAATAGTTGGAATTTTTCGTCAATTAATCCGTGTGTGATAATTTAGAGACAACGTAATTTCGTTGTTTGGATCAAATTCAAGAATTGAAGATACCAAGGCTTCAACCATTCAAATTTTTGAGCAGGAAGAAGATTCTCCAACCACTTCGCTTCAACGGGTAAGTGGTTATTCATTAAGCGAATTAATCAATTTGAATATGCGATCATAGAAATTCAAATTTGGCTTTTAAAATAAATTTTTTGAAATCCTTCCACTGTGTTTATTTGATTTTTCACAAAACCCAACATTGGTATCTGAGCCAATCTCTGATTCGCATATTTAATTGTGTTTATGTGATTTATTGTTAGGTATATGCCCTACATGCCAATGAGGACAAATAGTTAGATTAGGATATCTTATTATGTTGTACAAACTATTAAAATGATATTAATTAAGGCATCTGTATTTTGTACATATAAATATTTATGGCATCTAAATAAGTATTGAGCATATAGTCCATGTGAATAAAGGTTTGACTCTTTGCCCTTTACGGAATATAGACGTGGCATGGGAAGAGTCTTACATCTTATCACTTAAAAGGGTTAGCAAGTCAAAGAATCTTAATTGGGCATTAAGATTCGACTTGTATGACACATGCTTTGATGATGAGTGCTAGTCGAACACTATAGGGATAGTGGGAGCAAGTATCATAGATATATCAATGGAATTGACATATTTGAACACGGCTCATAGTAATCCGATCACATGGGTATTTACTCAGTGACTGTCAATGATTGGATATATCAATGATTGGATTTACTCAGTGACTGTCAATAGTATGCGTGAGCCTTAGACCTGAGGGTTCATGATCAATGTGCTTGTATTATGGGATCTGTTACCAGAGTAGTTAGGCCCATATCACCCGTCGGTGGGGTCGACCTCGAAGTGCGATATCAATGAGATAAGTAGAAGTTGATCAGTGATTGCCAAGATGGAATTCACTGTCTCGATAGTAAACGAGTAAGTATCCTATGTGATTATAGGCTAATGAAATTATAAAGTCTTTGGCCAAAGCATAACAACGAACTCATGTGGGACACTGAGGGTAGTTTAGTAATTTCATTATGCTATAATCTAATGCACAGTACCAAGTTTAGTGAGTTTGACATTTTCCACGATTCTCACTTGATCGGGATACGTCAGTGATGGGCTTATACTCATACGACATTTATGATCAAGAGATTCGTAAAACGATTCATTCATTTCGTACTCAATTGGGTTACGATGTGAGTCTACGGGACTGGTTAGGTGACACTCACATCCTTAGGTAATTCCTCCATTTGCCAGTTGAGACGAACCTAAAGAGTCGCGCTATAAGAAACGAACGGGATGTATCTTTTTGTGTAAATCTTTTAGAAAGAATTAAATGGACTGATTGATTTGATAAGATTAAATAAATTAATTAAATATTTAATTTAATTAGATTAAAATAAATTATTTAATTAGTATATTAATTAAAAGTAATTAATTAATAGTATATATTATATTTAAATTGGATTTAAATTAAATATATACAGATGGGCTAGAAATTAGACAAGCCAATTAAAAGTCCACCCAGTCCAAGGAAGCCCTAGGAGGGGCGGCCAGTTTAGGGTTGGAGTAGCCTCCAACTTGTTGCGCAAGCTAGTTGAGTTTAAAAGGACTCCTACAGTGGAACAAAGACAAGAAACCCCTTTGGATTCCTCCCAATTGCCTTTTGAGACGAACCTAAAGAGTCGCGCTTAAAGGAAGTGCAAAAGGAAAAACATTGGATGCCGTAATTAATTAATTAATTATTGGATAATTTAATTAATTAATTAAATTAATGAGTTAATTAATTTCTTGGAGAAATTGAATTATAAATTAATTAGGAATTGAATTAATTAGATTATCAATTTATTTATTGGATAAATAAATTATTCGATTAATTAATTAGCAAGCAAGACGAAAGCCCGAAAGCTTCCGAGCCCACTAAGGGGCGCCCAAATAGGGCTCTTTCATGCTAGTGTTATTGTTTCGTAATGATATAAATATATCACAAGGTGAAAAATAACACAAGAAATCTTACATAACTTTCTCTCCAAGAAAAAGTCTCCCACCTCTCTCTCTCTCTCTAGCCGTCCTTGACAAGGAAGAAAAGAGGAGTTTTTCATTTTTGATTCCGGTGTGTCGAATTAGAGACGTTGGCAAATTTGGCGTTAAAGAAAAGGATCACGTTCAGAAATCAACATACGCGAGAACGGTAATTTTTCTATACACAATTAAACACGATGATTAGAGATGATTCGGGCTTTGAGAATTAAATTTACTTTCTGCTGCGTTTTATTCGTATAATTCCCAACATTGGTATCAGAGCCAATCTCTGAATTCTGTGTTTAATTACTTATGTGATTGACTATTTTTCCGCGTTTTTGAGGCATACTTTGAACGTATTTTTAATATGAAAATATTCTGAATCTCGCTTCAGTTGCTTCATGAACGTTGTAGTGTAATGAGTTTCGAATCTGGGTATATAACGTTTATGAGAATCGGAGAAGTATAACCCCAAGACGAGCGCAATTCAAAAAGCGTGCGCAGTCTGCCCGCTGTGCGCGCAATAGAAGGCCTTTTCGGCCTCCCGTTGCGCACACAGCGTGCGCACTGCACACACTGGGTGGGCTCCCAACGTCGTGCCGTTTCACGGCGCCAGTCGGAGGGGCTGGCCAGACGCCCAAGCACGATTAAACCGTGCGCTGGGCGCACGGCATACACCGTGCTATGCGCCCAGCGCACGGACCTGTTTCGGTGCCCGGGTTTTCTTGACTCGTGCCCTATGGGTGGGGTTATATTTTCCTAAGGTCCAAATTTTAATTGAATAGGTGTTTGGGCTATTTTAGTTATTCGGGTGGGTCAAATGGATGATGACCCGGATTTAATTAAAAAGGGGCCCAAATTGTTTTGATTAAAATTGTGGATAATTCAATAAATTAGTTATTGGGCCTAATTAATTAATTTTGAATATGCCAATGGTTGGTAATTTAATTTTGATAAAATTAAGCCCAACATAGTTTTTATTGATCTTTACTTGAATGAAATAATTAATTAATAAACTCTTGGAAAATTTTATGTATTAAGTTATTTATTTAAATAAATAATTCTCATAAATAGGATTATTTTCATATGAATCAATAAAATTTGGAATTTTATTGTGGAAATTAATTAAGTTGGACTAATTAATTTTTATTAATCACCAACATAAGTGTTTTATTTATCGCGAGCATGTATTATGTGATGGTGACATATGTCTATGGACTTAGGTTGCTTCTTTTTATTATGTATTTCTTTTGATGAGTTGTAAGGGCCGGTTTGAGCCCATTTTATTTTATTTCTAAATTTATGTATAGGTTTTAAATTACCTCTTGTAATAAATAAAAATAGAATAGGCCTTTCAAGATGGAAATCATGCAAAAGAAGAGGAGCTTGGAGCCCACGAAAATTAGCTAGGCTTTTCTTTTTCAATTTTATGATGGCCCATTGGCTTGGGCCCTCTAGATAAAAGCCTGTAGACTTGTGTGTTGTATTATTGCTTTCGATGCATGTTCATTAATTGTATGAAGCATGTGTGTTATCAATATGCGCTATATAAATTTGGTAAATGTGCAAAGTGAGACGAATTAAATGTTTAGAACATGAATTCTCCCAAATAAAAATTATACTAAGTTAGTAAGGGGTGCTAGGCATCCTTTTCCTCCACTAAACTTGATAAGGTCAAGGATTAAATCCATATGTGGCATCTTCCCAGTAAGTGGGGGTCATGTATCAAGATTTAGTTCTAGAATTTCATTAAGTGCATTAGACCTTAATCGAGACATATTTCACCCCAAATATCGTTAAAGGGTTGCAAGGTGAAATTTAATTGTTAGATTATGAGGAGTTAGTGGGAATGAACTTAGATAGTCCACATTACCAATAAATCGCTAAAGGGTTGCGGTTTTTATGGATTATGGGATAAATATGATTGAACCGTCTATTTGATAGATTGATGTTTGACATCACTTTAATTAAGTAATGGACCAAATATCGTTAAAAGGTTGCCATCCATTATATTAATTAAAGAACTCAATCCCCACCACGAAGTTTTCATCAATGATCGCTTCCGTCTTTTCACAGTGGGAGTGTAGAATTTCGAAAAATGTAGTAGGAGCCAAGTTATAAGTCGAAGTCCTTGATTTTAAACTTGATCTTAGTTTAGTCCAATATTCTAATTAAGTCTGGTTTATTTTCTACAGTTATTTGTTTTATCGCTCTCGGTTTTCAAAAATGACAATCAACCCACTTTCCGTATTACTCGAAAAGAATATCCTTACCGGATACAACTACGTGGATTGGCTAAGGAATTTGAGAATAGTTCTCAATATGGAGTCTCTAGGATACGTGTTGGACACTGATATCCTTGCTCCACCTGCCAGAACACGTGCCAATGAAGAAGAAGTCCAAGCTCATGAAAAATGGGTAAAGGACGACGTCCGAGTGCGTGGGTACATTCTTCGCTCTATGGCGAATGAGCTTCTGAGGTCCCATGACAAGATGACCACAGCGAGGGCTATCTTGGCGCACTTGGTCGAACTCTATGGTGAGCACAGTAGGAATGCTAGATATGAAATATCTAAAGAGCTCTTCGGAGCTAAAATGAGAGAAGGTTGGGGATCATGTCCTCAAAATGATATCGAGGATCGAGAAATTGGAAGCTCTCGATTTTATAATGAACCCGCAACTTCAGACCGATCTTATCTTGCAGTCCCTTTCTGACTCTTTTTCCCAATTCGTCATGAACTTCAATTGCAATGCGATTGAATGCAACTTAGCTGGGCTAATGAACAAATTAAACATTGCACAATCTCAATTGAAGCCCAAGGGAAAAGAGACTGCTTTGGTTATAACTTCTGGGCCCAAATGGGCAAAGAATAAGAAGAGAAAAACCAAGAAGCAGGCTGGCGAGCTTAGAGCTCAAGGTGGTGTCGATAAAGGAAAAGGGAAAGCTCCTGTGATTCGCAAGCGAAAGGGGCCACAAAAGACAGACAAATGCATACACTGCGGTGAGCTGGGCCACTGGAGAAGGAACTGTCCGAATATAGGGCCTGGCGCACAAGGTATAGAACTTTAAGTTTATTAAACTTATTGTTCTATGACCGTCTTCTCTACATCTTGGATTCTTGACTCTGGAGCTAGTGCTCACATATGTTGTATGAATCAGGATCTGATGTGAGGAAGGAAGCTGGACAACGATGAGGTGAAGTTCAGAGTAGGCAGCGGGCAAAGCATCGCGGCTACTGCAATAGGATCTACCTCGTTGTTTTTAAATTCTGGACATGTACTATTACTGGATAATGTTTTGGTTTTGCCTAATGGGATTAAAAACATTGTTTCTATTCCCGTTTTAGTTAAGAATGGTTACACTTTCCGTTTAATTGATGAACGATGCAACATTTATTATGGTAATAAATTTGTAGGCTTTGCTTCTTTGATAAATGGATTGTATTACCTTAGTGTCCAGAATGAGTATGCAGTGAATACTATACAAAGGAAATGTAGAAGGCTTGAAATGAACCAACGATTGATTTGGCACCTTCGACTAGGCCATGCCGGCGAACAAAAGATTCGTAAAATGGAAAAAGATGGGCTAATTGGCACACTGGGATTGGATCCCTATCCTACTTGTGAATCTTGACTCAAAGGTAAGATGGCTAGATCGCCTTTCACAGGGAGCTTTGAAAGGGCCTCACAAATCTTAGGTTTAGTGCATACTGATGTTTGTGGTCCAATTGGAGAAATGGCCAGAGGAGGTTTCTTTTACTCTATCACCTTCACTGACGACCATTCTCGATATGGTCTTGTGTACCTAATGAAGCATAAGTCTGAATCCATTGACAAGTTCAAGGAATTCAAGGCTTTAGTGGAAAATCAAACAAGTCAACGTATAAAAACTCTTCGATCTGATCGAGGAGAATACATGAGCGACGAGTTTGACTTATACCTCAAAGAGAATGGTATAGTATTGCAACTCACACCTCCAGCGACTCCACAGTTGAATGGAGTACCAGAGCAAAGGAATCGAACCTTGTTGGACATGGTTCGCTCCATGCTTAGCTACACTGATTTACCCATTTCACTGTGGGGTCACGCGCTGCTTACAGCTGCACACATTTTAAATAGATGTCCATCTAAGTTAATTCCTCTGACTCCCTATGAAATGTGGAGAAACATGAAACCAAGTCTTAACCATATAAAGATTTGGGGATGTCCAGCTTATGTCGAAAAGACTAAAGTGGACAAGTTGGAGGCTAGGTCCTTAAAGGGACGTTTCATTGGATATCCTGAAGATTCTATGGGATACCTCTTTTACCTGCACAATGATCAAAGGATCATTGTAGCCTTACAAGCCCACTTTCTTGAAGAGGAGTTCATTCAAGAAGGAGGAGCGGGTAGAAAGATTGTTCTAGAAGAACAAAATGAAACCCCACTGGATACATCTACACAGGGAGTGAGAACCAAACCTTCTGTAACACAACCACAACCACGACGATCGAATAGAGTATCTCAATCGCCTGAGAGGTACGGATATCTAATGCAGAGGGAGTTGGATCTCCATTCTGTGTTAGAGGAGGATCATGGAGATGATCTCTCCACTTTTGATCAAGCGATGGTGGATGTGGATGTTGTTAGATGGCATGAAGCTATGCAAACTGAGATCGATTCGATGCATGCAAACCAAGTCTGGAAACTTGTAGACCGACCTGAAGGGGTAAAACCAATCGGGTGTAAATGGATCTATAAGAGAAAGATTAGTGTTGATGGCAAAGTAGACACTTACAAAGCTAGGCTAGTGGCGAAAAGGTATAGTCAAAAGGAAGGAATTGACTACCAAGAAACCTTCTCGCCAGTGGCTATGATCAAATCAATAAGGATTCTACTTGCAATAGCAGCACACCTAGAATATGAAATATAGCAAATGGATGTCAAAACTGCTTTCCTAAATGGATTCCTAGAAGAGGATATCTATATGGAACAGCCTAAAGGTTTTGAATCCGAGGAGCATATTCATAAGTTGTGTAAACTTGAGAGATCCATTTATGGACTTAAACAAGCGTCTCGTAGCTGGAATCTACGTTTTGATAAGGTTGTCAAAGGATTTGACTTCATCAAAAACGAAGACGTACGAGCCCTGTGTTTACAAGAAGGTCAGTGGGAGCAAGTTGACATTCCTAGTGTTATATGTAGATGACATATTTCTCATTGGGAATGACATAGGAATGCTCACCACAACCATGAAGTGGCTTTCGATTACATTCTTCATGAAAGACTTGGGAGAAGCGACCTTTATTCTAGGGATTCGGATCTATAGAGATCGAACCAAAAGAATGATAGGACTTTCTCAAGCCCTTTACATAGAAAAGGTCCTAAAAAGGTATAGGATGGAAGATTCAAAGAAAGGATTCCTACCAATGAGACATGGGATACATCTTTCAAAATCTATGTGTCCTCAAAGTGAGGAAGATAGAAAAGAAATGAATATTATACCCTATGTGTCTGCTGTGGGCAGCTTGATGTACGCGATGCTCTGTACTAAACCCGACATTCCGAGTACATAGCTGCCTCGGAGGCAGCTGAAGAAGCTGTTTGGATTAGGAAGTTCGTTGAGGAACTTCAAGTGGTTCCTAGCATAAAGCTCCCGTTGCCACTTTATTGTGACAACACTGGAGCTATAGCTCAAGCGAAGGAACCTAGGTCTCACAATTAATCCAAACACATAGAGAGAAGATATCACATCATAAGAGAGATCGTTGCACGAGGTGAAATAGCTGTTTAGAAAATAGCCTCAGGTGACAATGTCGCTGATCCATTGACCAAGCCATTGGCACAGGCGGTGCTGGAAAAACATCTCGAAAAGATGGGTATTAAATACCACAGCAAATGGCATTAAGTGCAAGTGGGAGATTGTTAGAGTATATGCCCTCGAATGCCATAAAGAGGATAGATTCATTGGGCATAAACATTGTAACTAAACTATGATTTTCTATTAATATAAGGCAGTTGATTGTTGTTTTCTTATAGGCATTTATAAGGTGTGAATAAACAACGTAAAGTCCTTGATGACAAGGCGAACCTTCTATCTCCTATGCGATAGGAGGAAACGCACTAGAATGGTTTGACCCTTGACATCTGAAAGGTTTCGCAAGTCTAAGAAATATTGATTGGGCATCAATAATGAATAAAGACTTGTATGATGTAAGTTTCGATAGAGAAAGTGCCAGTCGTACACTATGGAAATGGTAGTGGGAACTTATATCATAGACGTGTCAGTTGGACTGATATGTTCGAACACGTCTCGCATCAGTTCATCACATGGGTATTCACTCATTGTCAGTCAATGATGAAATTGATAAGTATTGATAGGTACGTGTGAACCTCTGACCTGAGAAATTGAGTTAAAGATGTACTTGTGACATCAAGTCTATCATTAGAGTAGTTAGATTCAAATCACCTGTTGGTGGAATCGACCTCGAAGTGCGACTTGATGGCACTAGTACAGAAAAGACCTGTTACAGCGCACATTTTACAGCGGTTTTTGGAAAACCGCTGAACGGAGAGACTTATTACAGCGGTTTATAAGTGAACCGTTATAATGGATATTAACCGGGAACCTATTACAGCGGTTCGATAAAAAACCGCTGTAATAGTTCGAACCTATTATAGCGGTTCGATAAAAAACCGCTATTATAGCGCGAACAGAAAAAAAAAAAAAAAAATTTTTTTTTTAAAGCGGTTCGGGAATGAACCGCTATAATAGGTTTAACCAATTATAGCGGTTCATTCCCGAACCGCTATAACTGGTAGACCGGTTTATACCAGTTATAGCGGTTCGGGAATGAACCGCTATAATTGGTAAACCGGTTATAGCGGTTCGTTCCCGAACCGCTATAACACGTAATTAAAAAAAAAAAAAAATTTCCCTCCCTTTTTTCCCCCCAAAAACCGAGCTCTCCCCTCATTTCTCTCTACTATCTCTCACTCTCTACTCTACTCTCTCTCTCTACTCTACTATCTCCCTCACTCTCTACTCTACTCTCTCTCTCTACTCTACTATCTCTCTCACTCTCCACCACCGCCCCCGCCATCGTCTCCACCACCGCCGCCGCCGCCGCCGCCCCATTTGATTTTTCTCTATCTCTCTACTCGATCTCTCTCCCTATACTCTACTCTCTCTCTCTATACTCTCTCTCTCACTCTCAAGCTACCTAAACCGCCCCCGTCCCGTCGCCACCACCACCCGAAACCGCCGCCGCCCGAGCAGCCGCCGCCTCCGCCGCCGCCGCGCCGCCGCCGCGCCGTGACCCACCACTCTCCTCCTCTCTCTTTATAGGTATATATATATATGTTTATATATGTTATGTTATATATATATATATATTATGTATATATTAAATTTAGGTTATGTGTTAATTTCTTGTTTGTTATATATTAATGTTATGTTAATTCTGATTTTGTGATGTATATAATGTAGGTTATATGTTAATTTGTTAATTATTGTTATATATATCATGTTATGTTAATTGGGGTTTTATAAATTATATAGTGGATTTTTGTTATTATGTTGTAGTTGATTTTTTACTAACTTTGAATGCAAATCTGATTTGTTCTAGGCATCTCATGAGTATGTTCGATATATGTATGTATATCCCTATGTGTCTAGTTTCATATGAATAAAACGGTTCATGAATCGGAGCTTTCCACAATGAGTTATGAATTTTCTCGTGAAGACGCGCACAGCTGTTTTGAAAATTGACAGATTTTTCTCTAACTTTGAATACAAATCTGCTTTTTTCTAGACATTTACTGAGTATGTGAGATATATGTGTGGATAGCCCTATGTGTCTAGTTTCATATGAATAAAACGGTTCATGAATCGGAGCTTTCCACAATGAGTTATGAATTTTCTCGTGAAGACGCGCACAGCTGTTTTGAAAATTGACAGATTTTTCTCTAACTTTGAATACAAATCTGCTTTTTTCTAGACATTTACTGAGTATGTGAGATATATGTGTGGATAGCCCTATGTGTCTAGTTTCATATGAATAAAACGGTTCATGAATCGGAGCTTTCCACAATGAGTTATGAATTTTCTCGTGAAGACGCGCACAGCTGTAATTGACAGATTTTTCTCTAACTTTGAATACAAATCTGCTTTTCTCTAGACATCTACTGAGTATGTAAGATATATGTGTGGATAGCCCTATGTGTCTAGTTTCATATGAAGAAAACGGTTCATGAATCGGAGCTTTCCACAATGAGTTATGAATTTTCTCGTGAAGACGCGCACAGCTGTTTTGAAAATTGACAGATTTTTCTCTAACTTTGAATACAAATCTGCTTTTTTCTAGACATCTACTGAGTATGTGAGATATATGTGTGGATAGCCCTATGTGTCTAGTTTCATAGGAAGAAAACGGTTCATGAATCCGAGCTTTCTACAATTATTTATGAATTTTCTCGTGAAGACGCGCACAGCTTTCTGCACAACCGAGAAGCTCCAAAAACTTTATATCGTGATGCTTTAATTTATTTGTAGTTTTATGTGCTTTTGGATCCAATTGGTGATCAATATTTATAATATGATGCTTTATTTGTAGTTTTTTATGTGATCTATGTGATCCAACTGGTGATCAATATTTGTAGTTGTTCCCTTGGAAATATGATGTTTTATGTGATCCAACTGGTGATCAATATTTTTGTATCGTTTTGTGTTCGTTGTGGGTGAAAGATTAGAGTGTTGGGTTTGTTGTGGTTGAAATTGGTAGTATTTTTTGCGTCGTTTCCCTGTTGAGATTTTAGCGGATCGTAAGATTCGACTTCTGTTGGTTACAACCCACTGAGAAGATTAAGTCGAGAACTTGGTAGAAATATTTGCGTCGTTACTCTGCCGAATTTTTATAGAATAATGCGAAATAAATTAAAAATAAATTTATTTAATTAATTTAACTATTATATTAGTGAATGAGTTACACTAACTTCTGTATTTTTTGCTTTTGTAGGTCGATACCGTATACCACCACAGTCACCCTCTCCTCCGCCACTACCACGACGACCACTACCAATGTAAGCTTATCAATATTTGGTTTTGTACTTTTTGATGTGATTTATATGATCCAACTGATTAATGATGTGATTAATGCATATATATTTATTTTCGTTTGTTGTTGAAATATTTGAATTTTCACTTATGAAATCTTGTAGATGGATTCTGGAGGTGCTGCAAACCCAAGTGTTGAAAGTGAGATACGGAGAGGTATTACAGCAATGAAGAAAGTAATAAAGGCCAAAAGTAAAGGCATAAAGCTACAAGTTGGTTGGAACGATTATGGTCAACCAGTTGACCCAAATAAATCAACTTTTGTTGGTTACATTGGCGTGATAGCTCGTGACAGGGTCCCTATTACTATCAGTGATTGGCGCAGCGTCCCTGCAGCAATAAAATATGCCATTTGGAATGAAATAGCTGTAAGTTAGTTATTATATATTATGTTTTTAATTGGTAAATGTAGTTTTTTTTTCTCTAAATTAACATTTTTTATATACTTTGTTCTTTGTTTTTTATAGTTGGCCTTTGATATTGACGAAAGTAGACAGAAGTTCGTCTTAGCCGAGGCTGGGAAGCTAGCTCGAAACTACAGGAGCTACTTGACCAGAATCTGGGTAGAGGATGATGATGGGAACATTAATTCAAGCCCACCCGAAAAATATCGTATATCTCAAGAAGATTGGACAAAATTTGTAGAATTACGCCAAAGTGAAGCTTTTCAGGTAATTATTTTAATTTATGGTTTCATTTTAAATTATTTGAAACTATATACATTGACTAATGCCTTGATTATATAATGAACAGCAACTACGTAAGGACAATTCTGAAAGAGCAAAGGACCCTGAATATCCTTACAGGGCATCACGTCTTGGATATGCTCAAGTGGAGTATATTGAGGTACGTAGTTCGTTACAAGTTGTAATTCTAATCAAATTTCCTTACAAATTTTCTAATCAAATCTCCTTAATTACAAATTTTCTAATCAAATTTATTTCCTTACAAATTTTCTTATATAGAAGCATAAAAGAAAGGATGCTGGGTCAGATGTCACAGAGGTGACACGAGCACTAGTGTGGAGGGTTGCACATTCTGACAGCCAGAACAAGATTGATAATGTCAATGTTAAAAGAGTAGTGGAATCAATGGTGAGTTATTTGCAATTTTAGTTATATAGTGTGTTGTATGCTTTTTTAAAAATAATTTTAAAATAACAAATTTTTGTATTTTTTAAATGTATTATTACAGGAAAGCTTATCACAGAAGGGTAGCCACAGTGGACCCGAGAAGACCCGGAATGATATACTGGCTATAGCTCTTAAAAAGAAGGAGCATCCGGGTCGAGTTAGGGGTGTAGGCTTTGGGGTATCCCAAACAGATTACTTTTCGGATTCAAAGCCTTCAAAAAATACGGTGATTGATAACTTGCAAGACACGGTTCAAATGCTCACTCAATCACTATTTGAATTGCGACGCGAGTTTGAGCAGCATAGGGCGTCTGGGTCGTCGCAGCAGCCACATACAGAAGAGGCGGTTTCTTTGAAAGATAGCTGCCCAGAAGTGAAAGACCTTCCTCAGGTAATTAATGAAAAGCATATTGTTTAGTGATAATGTAACTTACAATCCTATATTTCTGTATGATATACAACATTTTCTAATATAATGGTATATATATATATATATGTAGGATGTGGTGCAGTGTCAATTAGCACTTTCTACACCGTGTTATCGTTTGGTGGCAAGAGGAACAATGTACAATCAACCAAAGGATAGAACATTGCATACATGTCCATTAGCCTCCCACCTCGTGAAAGTGTCGATTGACATTGCAATTGAAGATATTGCACCCTTACCAGTCCCTCTCGATGATGAAGGAGTGTTCACAGTATCTGAGGCTGTGGGATACATGGTTGCTTGGCCTAAGAGTCTTGTGATTGTCGGTGATGCATCGGTACGTAATTATTATTAATAGCTAGTCATTATTAAATTATAACAATTGTTTAATGTTAATAAATATACTTTCATTGATAACGCCCACGTTTTGTTTTCTTTTGCTTATAGTCTCTCGGAAAATCCAAAGCATCACTCGGAAAAAGCAAATCAGAGATGACGAAGCACTCACATGTCAAAAATACACCTCTAGTGGCCAACCCTCCTTCTCTAGTGGCCAACCCTCCTGCTCCACCCCCTAATTCACTTGCAATTCTTGAAAGGTTCTTTGGGATGATGGCTGCTGATAACACTATCCGGATAGACATACCCGAGGAAATCTTCAATATCCCCTTTCCAGAATATATTGGGCGGGAGGAGATCGGTCACTTTGTGCATAAAGAACAGATAGGAGCCTCTATCATTACTGCTTACATCAAGTAAGTTTTTAAATATTAATTAAGAAAAAGTAAGCTTTTAATTAAATTATTTTACTGCATTAATTTGAACTATGTTTATTTTTGTTACTCAAATTTATTTTATGCTCAATTGTAGGTGTTTGTGGGTTAATCACGTGGTCCCCGAACAAAAACAAATAAATTCGGGTTCCTTAGCCCACATTCTATATCTGCGGCAGCAGGAATTACTCCCACGCAGCTTGTTGACAAATCGCAATATATAGCAAATACTATGATAGGTAGTGCACTGGAGGGGAAGTTGTTTCTTGCACCTTACAACTCCGGGTGAGCTACTAAAGACACATTGTTATTTTGTAAAATTTGTTACGTAGGCATAACTAATTTAAAATTTTTCTTTTGAATATGCTGATTAGGGGCCATTGGTTGTTGCTCGTGATTGATCCAATTAAAGAGATCGTTTATTATTTGGATTCTTTGCACGGTAATCCAAATAACCGACATGATATGAAAGATATGATCAATCAGTAAGTTTTATCATTCAATTAAATGTATCCATTATATTATATTTAATATTAAGTTTAAAGTATATATATTATAACTAGACTTCATATATATATATTTGCTTGATATTGACATATTTCCTTGATTTTTGATGTTTTTAACAGCGCTGTCTTGATGTTTCGAGCAAATAAAAACAACCAAAAGATCAAAGCAAAAAACAAGGCCTGTACATGGAGTTGTATACAGGTTAGTTTAATTATATTATTTTAATTATAGTTTCAAGAAATTATTCGTATAAAAGTTATTTGTTCTAATACAATTTTGATTTGAATTTAATTTGTAGTGCCCCATTCAAATAAATGCCATAGATTGTGGGTTCTTCGTCATGAAATTCATGAAAGATATTATTAGACACGGAGAATCTATAATCCCACCGACGGTATGCATAATCCTAATTAATATTAATCAAATTCTAATGTCCCTTTTAAGTTATTAAACATTTTTGTTGGATTTTAATATTTGTCTTGCAGTACTTTGCTGATTGTCAGTACGCCACTTACACTATAGAGCAACTTGATGAAGCACGTTCTGAATTGGCACAATACATTTTTAAATACGCTTTTGATATGCCGGCGGTGTAAGTTGAAAATTATTGTAAATTTTTATTTGATTTAAAAGCAGTGATTAGTTTATATTGGTTTATTGTAAACTCGTTATTATTTGTAATTATTAGAGATTATTATTTGGTGAATGAAATTAATTTTGGATTTGAATTTGTTGTTTCTGTTGAGCAATTGGTTTGTTTTATGTGTTATTGATGAGTTGAATTTTGAGCTTGTGGGAAGGATATAGCTCTAGCTGAAATTATAACAGAAAAAAATAAAAAAATAAAAAATCACGTTACAGCGGTTCGTTTCTGAACCGCTGTAACAGTGAACACTATTACAGCGGTTCGTTGATGAACCGCTGTAACAGTGAACCCTGTTACAGGGTTACACTATAGAGCAACTTGATGAAGCACGTTCTGAATTGGCACAATACATTTTTAAATGCGCTTTTGATATGCCGGCGGTGTAAGTTGAAAATTATTGTAAATTTTTATTTGATTTAAAAGCAGTGATTAGTTTATATTGGTTTATTGTAAACTCGTTATTATTTGTAATTATTAGAGATTATTATTTGGTGAATGAAATTAATTTTGGATTTGAATTTGTTGTTTCTGTTGAGCAATTGGTTTGTTTTATGTGTTATTGATGAGTTGAATTTTGAGCTTGTGGGAAGGATATAGCTCTAGCTGAAATTATAACAGAAAAAAATAAAAAAATAAAAAATCACGTTACAGCGGTTCGTTTCTGAACCGCTGTAACAGTGAACACTATTACAGCGGTTCGTTGATGAACCGCTGTAACAGTGAACCCTGTTACAGGGTTACACTATAGAGCAACTTGATGAAGCACGTTCTGAATTGGCACAATACATTTTTAAATGCGCTTTTGATATGCCGGCGGTGTAAGTTGAAAATTATTGTAAATTTTATTTGATTTAAAAGCAGTGATTAGTTTATATTGGTTTATTGTAAACTCGTTATTATTTGTAATTATTAGAGATTATTATTTGGTGAATGAAATTAATTTTGGATTTGAATTTGTTGTTTCTGTTGAGCAATTGGTTTGTTTTATGTGTTATTGATGAGTTGAATTTTGAGCTTGTGGGAAGGATATAGCTCTAGCTGAAATTATAACAGAAAAAAATAAAAAAATAAAAAATCACGTTACAGCGGTTCGTTTCTGAACCGCTGTAACAGTGAACACTATTACAGCGGTTCAGAAACGAACCGCTGTAACAGGCAACGGTTTTTACAGTTAATTTTTATTTTTATTTACCTATTACAGCGGTTCGTTATTGAACCGCTGTAATAGGGTTCATTTTACAGCGGTTTTTAACCGCTGTAATAGTAAACATACCAATTACAGCGATACGTATTACAGCGGTTAAAACCGCTGTAATAGTGGAAAAAAAACCGCTGTAACAGACCTCTTCTGTACTAGTGACGAGCCCTGTGTTTACAAGAAGGTCAGTGGGAGCAAGTTGACATTCCTAGTGTTATATGTAGATGACATATTTCTCATTGGGAATGACATAGGAATGCTCACCACAACCATGAAGTGGCTTTCGATTACATTCTTCATGAAAGACTTGGGAGAAGCGACCTTTATTCTAGGGATTCGGATCTATAGAGATCGAACCAAAAGAATGATAGGACTTTCTCAAGCCCTTTACATAGAAAAGGTCCTAAAAAGGTATAGGATGGAAGATTCAAAGAAAGGATTCCTACCAATGAGACATGGGATACATCTTTCAAAATCTATGTGTCCTCAAAGTGAGGAAGATAGAAAAGAAATGAATATTATACCCTATGTGTCTGCTGTGGGCAGCTTGATGTACGCGATGCTCTGTACTAAACCCGACATTCCGAGTACATAGCTGCCTCGGAGGCAGCTGAAGAAGCTGTTTGGATTAGGAAGTTCGTTGAGGAACTTCAAGTGGTTCCTAGCATAAAGCTCCCGTTGCCACTTTATTGTGACAACACTGGAGCTATAGCTCAAGCGAAGGAACCTAGGTCTCACAATTAATCCAAACACATAGAGAGAAGATATCACATCATAAGAGAGATCGTTGCACGAGGTGAAATAGCTGTTTAGAAAATAGCCTCAGGTGACAATGTCGCTGATCCATTGACCAAGCCATTGGCACAGGCGGTGCTGGAAAAACATCTCGAAAAGATGGGTATTAAATACCACAGCAAATGGCATTAAGTGCAAGTGGGAGATTGTTAGAGTATATGCCCTCGAATGCCATAAAGAGGATAGATTCATTGGGCATAAACATTGTAACTAAACTATGATTTTTCTATTAATATAAGGCAGTTGATTGTTGTTTTCTTATAGGCATTTATAACGTGTGAATAAACAACGTAAAGTCCTTGATGACAAGGCGAACCTTCTATCTCCTATGCGATAGGAGGAAACGCACTAGAATGGTTTGACCCTTGACATCTGAAAGGTTTCGCAAGTCTAAGAAATATTGATTGGGCATCAATAATGAATAAAGACTTGTATGATGTAAGTTTCGATAGAGAAAGTGCCAGTCGTACACTATGGAAATGGTAGTGGGAACTTATATCATAGACGTGTCAGTTGGACTGATATGTTCGAACACGTCTCGCATCAGTTCATCACATGGGTATTCACTCATTGTCAGTCAATGATGAAATTGATAAGTATTGATAGGTACGTGTGAACCTCTGACCTGAGAAATTGAGTTAAAGATGTACTTGTGACATCAAGTCTATCATTAGAGTAGTTAGATTCAAATCACCTGTTGGTGGAATCGACCTCGAAGTGCGACTTGATGGGCAAGTAGCATTGTTAACTGATTTGCAATATGGAATTTATTCTCTCATAAGTGAATGAGTAAAATATCCTATGCGATCATGAATAAGTGAGGATGAAAGTCTTTGGCCAAAACATTTAAATACCTCAACTTATTATGAGCTTAGGCATATGGTCAAGTTATATAAGTTTGACTTTAAACCATGACTTTTACTTGACTAGGATATAAGAATAAAAGGTTTATACACGTACGGTATTCACGGCGCAAAGGTTTGGAATGATCCTATTCATTCGTTCTCAATTGAGTTACGGTGTAAGCCAAGAGACTGGCTAGGTGTCACTCACACCCTTTTAGATTCCTCCCAATTGCCTTTTGAGACGAACCTAAAGAGTCGCGCTTAAAGGAAGTGCAAAAGGAAAAACATGGGAAAAAGACTTGAGAGAAATTCACGGCATTGGATGCCGTAATTAATTAATTAATTAATGGATAATTTAATTAATTAATTAAATTTATGAGTTAATTAATTTCTTGAAGAAATTGAATTATAAATTAATTAGGAATTGAATTAATTGGATTATCAATTTATTTATTGGATAAATAAATTATCCGATTGATTAATTAGCAAGCAAGATGAAAGCCCGAAGGCTTCCGAGCCCACTAAGGGGCGCCCAAATAGGGCTCTTGCATGCTAGTGTTATTGTTTCATAATGATATAAATATATCACAAGGTGAAAAATAACACAAGAAAACTTACATAACTTTCTCTCCAAGAAAAAGTCTCCCACCTATCTCTCTCTCTCTAGCCATCTTTGACAAGGAAGAAAGGAGGAGTTTTTCGTTTTTGATTCTGGCCGGACGAATTAGAGACAATGGCAAATTCGACGTTAGAGAAAAGGATCACATTCAGAAATCAACATACGCGAGAACGGTAATTTTTCTATACACAATTAAACACGAGGATTAGAGATGATTCCGGTTTTAGGAATTAAATTTACTTTCCGCTGCGTTTTATTCGTAGAATTCCCAACATTGACATCTCACCGCTCCTTCATGTCTTGAATGGCCTTTATCTTCTCGCGATTGACCTCGATTCCTCTCTCGGTGACCATGTAACCGAAGAATTTTCCTCCTTTAATTCCAATCGCGCACTTCGCTGGATTTAGCTTCATCCTATATTTCCTTAGCGTCTCAAAGATTTGTCGCAGGTCTTCTATGGGATTATTAGTAGAACGGCTTTTTACAACCATGTCATCTACGTACACCTCAATATTTTTGCCGATTTGGTGACGAAACATCATATCAACCAAACGCTGGTAGGTAGCTCCCGCGTTTTTAAGCCCGAATGGCATAACCACGTAGCAGTAGGTGGGAAACGAGGTTATAAAACTCACTTTCTTCTGGTCCTCCTCGTCTAGAGATATTTGATGGTACCCACTTTGTGCGTCCATGGTACTCAGCAGCTCGAATCCAGCCGTTGAATCAACTAGCTGGTCGATTCTCGATAAAGGATAGTGGCCCTTGGGACACGCCATGTTGAGGTCTCAAAAGTCAATTCACATTCTCCACTTGGCTCCTCTTTTTGGTACCAAAACAACATTGGACACCCATTCTGGAAATTGTATCTCTGCAATATGGCCTGACTTCAGCAGCTTTTCCAGCTCGGCCTTGATGACATCATCCTTCTCAGGACCAAAATGCCTTTTCTTCTCGATTACTGGCTGAGCTTCGGGATACACATTGAGATGATGTTGAATCACGACAAGGTCATTTCCTACTAGGTCATCAGCTGACCCGGTGAAGACATAAGCATGCTCCTGCAACACCTTTATCAACCCACTTTTCAGCCCCTCCTCCAGGTGGGAACCAATTCTGACTTTCTTTTCGGCATCTCCGGGTACTACTTCCATGCTCATGAGTTCTCCAACTAGCTCTACATGGGTAGCTGCTCTCTTGCCTTGGCCTTTTTTTATTAGGTCGGCCTTGTCTGTTTTACGCTTCTTATCTTCTATCATCCTGTCGTCCTTTCCGAGTGAGGCTACGTAGCACTTTTGGGACATGCTTTGATCCCCTACTACCTATCCTACTCCTTCAAGTGTAGGAAATTTGATCTTCATGTGTGGGATGGAAATTACCGCCTCAAATAGTACCAGGGTGGGTCTTCCGATTATTATGTTGTATGCCCTTGGCGTATCCACCACCAGGAATTTCACTAGTTTGGTCTTGCGACTAGGTGGCTCTCCTAGAGACATTGGCAGCGTGATTTATCTAATAGGCTGAACCGTCTCTCCAGCGAAACCATATAAAGGGGTACTCACAGCTTCTAATCTAACTGCTCCTAGATCCACCTGGTTATAGACCTGGTAGAATAGGATATCCACTGAGCTACCGCTATCGATGAATAAACGTTGCACCTTGTAATTTGCGATGGTGTTCGTGATGACCAAGGCGTCACTATGGCCCGAAGCGAATCTCTCCTTTGGGGTAACTCTGGTTAACATTAAGGAAGAATGCAGGTGCCTGATCGAGCGCCCGAATTTACTTCTTCAATCTTATCTTTGAAAATCCAGGGGTCAATCTTCCGAATATCATGTGTATGACTCCTTTACTGGGATCATTAGCTATGGGAGTCGCTAGTGCAACTTGATTTCCTCTTGCAAGTTGAGGTCCAGCTCCCAATTGTTGAGGGAAATGTCCTCTTCCTGCTGGTTCGGCTCGTCCTGCTCCTCTTCCTACCCATTGGCTTGGGCCACCTCGTCCTCTATTCAAGGGTGTCCTCCTCACTCGGAATGAGGAAATTCCAGTATGATATCCTGCTTGGTAAGTGTCGCTAGCTGTAGAATCCTTAATGTGTCCTAATTTAATGAGACGTTCGATCTCCTCGGCTAGCTCTTTGCAGTTGTCTGTGTGGTGCCCCCG
The DNA here is from genome assembly GCA_019426215.1 of Buddleja alternifolia. NCBI lineage: Eukaryota > Viridiplantae > Streptophyta > Magnoliopsida > Lamiales > Scrophulariaceae > Buddleja > Buddleja alternifolia. The sequence continues at coordinate 42,257 of WHWC01000260.1, forward strand.
TTCTCTATGGAATCGGCAATAAGGACCCCATGGAGCTCCCTGGGTTTCCTTCCCAGAACTGGCTGGCCATTGTACTATATTCTTATTTTCCACCTCTATTAGTTGTTGTTGTAAACCCCCTCACTGCGGGTGATAGTGGGATCGCTCTGGAATTTAAGCTGGAATAGGCACTGGCATATGCCACCTGCCTCATCCATCGCGACGCTGCCTGTTCTGATTTTTTTCTTCTCTCTTATCCTTCTTTTGCTCAGATCGCCTTACCAGCTGGGCATCCTCCATGTTGACGTACTTTTTAGCCCTGCTAAGCAGGTCATCGAAGTCTTCAGCGGATTTCTTGGTCAATGATTTGAATAAATCACCCTCACGCAGTCCCTGGGTGAAGGCGCTGGATTTCAGCTTAGCCGTCGCCGATGGAACTTCTAGGGTGGCTAGGTTAAAGCGTCTCACGTAGGTTCGGAGGGCCTCATCTCCTCTCTGTTTTATGTTAAACTGACTCAATGGTGTCTTCTCGTGCCTTTTGCTGCTAGTAAATTGGTGCAACAATCACGAACTGAACTTCTGGAAGGATCCGATGCATCCTTCAGGCAGCTGGTTGAACCACAATTGGGCTAACTTGGTTAGTGTCGTAAAAAAAAATCTAAACTTGATGGGATTGATATTTTTGGGTATTTAAAGGGGAGTGGGGAACTCACTTGAGAACATCAAAAAAATCATCCTTTGAGAGTGTGAGGCCAAAAATTTAGGGGTTTGGGGGAGCATTCTCTTGGTTTTGAGTCATCCTATCATCATACTTGAAGAGCTAAGAAGAGGAAAAGGAGGGATTCAAGCTTCCAATCAAGAATCGATCATCAATCCAAAATAGGAAGTTTCTTAGTTTGATATTCATCTTTGTGTATGAGTAATTCTATGTTTTTTATTGTTTTCCCAATTTCAATTATGAACTAATTTTCCCTTAACTAGGGCCATGTAAAGGCCGAAGTTATGAGTATATATATATGATATTATTCTTCGTATTAATTCTTCAATTGCTTTGTGTTTTGATTTTGCGTAATTACTTGCAATGTTTGATCACCATATGTTTGTCATATTGCCTAACTTAATAGTTTGAAAGAATATAAGTTAGGGTTCAAAGAAATCATCACACCATCCGTAAAAAATAGGGGATTGCCTCTAGAGATAGGTAGAGATTCCCGGGTACAGTTGGCCAAATTTATTCGGGGAAATTCTAGAACTTGAATGCATGATTATTGATTAAATTCTCGGATAGACATATTTAGAGAACTGTCAATTTATCATAGGATTATTACAGCCGAGACATCGGGTAGTAATTAATTAAGGAATTTTCACCAAAGCAATAGTAGTCTAATAATACGAAGAATAGTTCATATATATATTAACAAGTAAATTTGGTTGAAGCATGTGCCTTAGTTGTTTTATCTCATAAGAATCTAAGTCTATTTGCTAAGTCTCGTTTCACATTTTTATTGTAAATAATCACAATCTTTTAATTTAATTTTAATTGCTTTTAAATTCCTAGCTTTAAATAATCTTGTCTCTGTTGGATCGATAACTCGAACTTAAAGTCCACTTTCTTACTACACACGACCACCAGTCCACTTGTTGTACAAACACGTGAGGATTTATCGTGTCAAGTTTTTGGCGCCGTTGCCGGGGACTTGATTATTTTAATTTCGGATTTTATTGCAATCTTTAGCTTTAATTTCTTTGTCGTTTTATTATTTTCTTTTATTCTTACTGTTATTTTCTATCTTTAAATTTCTGTTGGTTTGCTTCTTTGTTTCAAACAGGTTGATCTTTTGGTGAATGACTCGAGCCTCAGGAGAGGCTTCAGAGGAATTTGACCCAGAGATCGAGTGTACGCTTTGTGCAAACCAGAGAAATTGAGTTATGGCTGGCAACTTTCCTGATATGAATCTGCCCGAGAATAAGGAATGGTTGCAAAATCTTTTCCAAGCTATGCAACCGGCACCACCAGCACCACTTCCATCTGTTCGTGGTAATCAGCCAGCCCGTGTGTATACTACACCAGTACCAGTAATTCTCCCGAATTTTGCTACGCCAAACTTCCACATTCCTTCTCACATGTTCAGCATGGTTCAGGCGAACCATTTTATGGTGACCCAAGTGACTCACCTCATGACCATCTGGAGCACTTCGAGAATGTGCTACTTACCATGCAATTCCACCCACGGGATTTGGATGCAATCCGCCTCAGACTATTCCATTTCTCTTTGAAGGATAAGGGGACCCTCTGGTATAAGTCATTACCCCCACAATCAATTGAAATGTGGGGCGATCTAGTCGAGGAGTTTCTCAACAAGTTCTTTCCTCCATCAAGGATTAATGAGCTCAAAAGTGAAATTAAGGGATTCAAGCAGAAACGGGATGAGTCATTGGCTTCAGCATGGGCAAGATACAAAGGTCTACTTCGGAAGTGTCCTGATCACAACTACACACGGGATGAGCGAGTTCAACACTTCTACAATGGAGTCCGATCTCGGATTCGACACCGACTCAATGTCGGAGCTGGTGGTGATCTGTTAGGCCTTGATAGCAGAACAATGTGGGCAAAGCTCGAGGAAATGGCACGAGAGGATGAACTTTACCCTGAAGATAATGATGAGATCCTTCCCCAAACCCGACTGGTTGCCAATGTTCAAAAGGTAGAAAAAGAGGTCAAGGAAGAGCTCGTAGTTGGAGATGTGAATTATGTTGGAAATTCAAATAGACCTCGAGTAAACTTCCACATACCCGAGAACTTTCCGAGAAGGCCAAATCCCACACAGAATACACAACAGGGCATCTACCAAGCACCAAGGCCTCCATTTAACAATACTCAAGCTCAAAGGCCTGGAAATTTTAAACCATAAGGTCAAGCTCAGAGACCTCCTACAGTCGAAGAAAGAGTGGATGCTCACATGCTTAAATTGGACGAATCATTCGCCGAGATTAGATTGATGCTGAAGGATGTTTACACGAGAATGAAAGAGATGCATCGTCAAATTGGGAAATTATCAATGAATGCGGGTGGAAGAGCTCCCGGTGCACTGTCGAGTGATACAGAGAAAAACCCAAAAGAGCAATGCCATGCCATCGTTCTGAGAAGTGGGAAAGAATTGAAAAGTGCACCTCCCAAGCAGTCCAAGTCCGCACTTGAAGAGGACAATGTTCAAACTTTTGAAACACTTGAAAATTCGAATCTGTCTCCCAAGTACGTACTTGACCAGAACCAAGTAACTACTTCACATGCAGAGAGGGCGTCTTCTGAAACTTTGACTCCTTCTTTGTCTAATCCTATTGAAATACGTCTTCCCTTTCCCCTAGCACATAAAAAGAATAAGAAAGATATGGATAAGAGTTTGCTTAGGATTTTAGAAATTCTTCGAGAAGTTCGAATTAATATTCCTTTTATTGATGCGATTTTGCAGATGCCCAATTACATCAAGTTCTTCAAGGATATTCTCTCCAATAAGCAGAAGTGGGAAGGCAATGGAACGGTGTGCTTGACTGAAGC